>JBBHAA010002046.1:1065000-1066552 GCA_037953035.1 Aquarana catesbeiana
TGTTGTCACATGAAAAGATAGAAGAAAATATTTACAAAAATGTGAGGGGTGTACTCACTTATGTGAGATACTGTGTATATGTATGTTTTATTAGTAGTAGTATTATTATATACTCGGGTGCAATGGAGAGTTCTCATTGGTTCATGAAGTGTATATACTCGGGTGCAATGGAGAGTTCTCATTGGTTCATGAAGTATACTCGGGTGCAGGGGAGAGTTCTCATTGGATCATGAAGTCTATATACTTAGGTGCGGGGGAGGGTTCCGGTTAATGCAGGAACTGTGTGCACTCAGGGATATGTAGATGAGGAGTGATGTGTACCTTGTGGTGTCTTCTGTCCTCTTTATAATGACAGGTCCTCCTTGAAGTCAGACATAAGTGGGACATTGTGGACAGTATGTGACGTGTCAGGGATGGGAGCCGAGGCTGCTGTCAGTGTTTGTTGTCCCACGTGTAGTCAGTGTTTTGTCTCCTCATCTCTTCTATTATTAATGACGTCACTTCTGTGTATAAACCCCACGGCTGGATACAAATACCGTATTAAAAAAAAAAAAACACACCCTCGGACCCCACCTTATTTTATTTATTTTTATTTTTTTTTGTTTTCCTTTTCGCTCTGGTATTTTTTTATTTATTATTATTATTATTATTATTATTAATAATAATAATAATAATAATAATAATATTATTATTTATTTTTTTAATTGTGATTAGTTTGGAATAGTTAAGCTGGCTATGGCTGTTTTTGTTTTTTTTTTTTTTTTTTTTTTTTTTTTGATCTGCATCCAGAGGGCTAAATAAAGGGGGGGGGGGGGGCTCACTAACCACAGACACCATTTAAAGCCGGGGCTCTCAAACTGGCGGCCCTCCAGCTGTTGCGAAACTACAAGTCCCACAAGGCATTGCAAGGCTGATGGTTACAAGCCTGACTCCCGAAGACAGAGGAATGATGGGACTTGTAGTTTCGCAGCAGCTGGAGGGCCGCTAGTTTGAGACCCCCCCCCCCCTCAATTTTAGAGCATAGGAGCTCAACCTGTGACCCTCCAGCTGTTGCCGGAAACTTCATGCCTCTGCCTTCGGGAGTCATGATTGTTAATATCAGCCTTGCAATACTTCCATGGGACTTGTAGTTCTGTAAACAGGACCACAGGTTGAGCACCCCATGACTTTAGAGGATGTCTTGTATTTTTTTTATTTTTTTTTTATCTCAATGAACACAAGGCATTCTCTGCTTGGATGAGGTGGAGAGGCTGGGTCACCACCTCCTCCTCGATTCAGAGAACGCCTTGTTCATTTGAGGGAATTACAAGACGTTCTCTGAATGGTGTCTGTGCTTAGTGAGCATTATAAATGGACACTGGTACACATGTACAGTATCCTATACACCTGAGCTCGATTACCCCCCCCCCCCCCGGCGCCAGATCCCCATGGCGACAAGACATTGCGTCCTGGCGCCTGGGCTGCCGACCAAATGCTTCACATGTACGTTACTAAAATGTAAAGAGAATAAGAGAGAAAAAATAGCTGCCCCCCCCCCCCCCCTCACCCGGTG